>JAHDVE020002035.1:0-17156 GCA_022606495.2 Halesus radiatus
ACTTCCGTCCATATATTTTTGGAAGAAAATTTAAAATTTATACTGATCATAGACCACTAAAATGGTTAATGAATGTTACCAATCCCAGTAGCAAACTGTTACGCTGGCGATTAAAATTAGAAGAATACGAATACGAAATTGAATACAAACCAGGTAGAATTAATTCTAATGCCGATTGTTTGTCTCGTATTCCTATAAATATGATAACCGAAGAGGAAAATTCACCCTCTCGAGATATTAACGAACTCTTAAATGAACCATGGTTTCGATGAAATAAATGTCGATGATTTAGAAACTTGTCTAAATAATTTATCAACGAATAACTTAGAAATAGAAAATAATTTTGATGATAGTACATCACCTCTAGAAGATAATAATACTAATAACGACACTTACGAAAATTATTTAAGATTTTATTCAAATAATAATGAACCAAATATATTTAGTTTTAATGAACTCGATTTATTCTTTATTAATAATATGTCTAAAAATTTGGCATATCCAACTTCAACTGATCTAGATGATCAAAACCCTTTCTGTGCTGAAATATTATTAAACTGTTCAGACACTGATGAACTTTTAGAATTACCAAAAACTTTATATAGTATACATGAATCCAAATCTTTAGATAATAAAAAATCTTACTTTCATTGCTTTACTAAAACTCATTATTTCGACAAAGCAACTCCTAAAGATATTTTCTTAACACTAAAAAACTTGAAGTCTAAACTCATTGAAAAACATGTAACTGAAATTACGTTACCAAACTTTGTAAACCCTTTTGATTCTATTCCTTTTATAAAAATTAAAGAAATCATCCAATATCTTTTTAGAAATTTAAAAATTAAAATCAACATTCACCACAATAAAATTATAAACCCTTCAATTTCACAAATTCCCGTAATTTTAAAGGAATGTCACGATAGCCCTATGGCCGGACATCCAGGTTTCTTCAGAACCTCTAGTCGGATCAAAGAAAGATACCGATGGGAAAAAATGAAAGATGATATAGAAAATTATGTTAAAAATTGTATCCACTGTCAGAAAAATAAAACTGATAGACGAGCATACAAAGCTCCCATGGAAATAACGACGACTTCCACAGAAGCTTTCGAAAGAATCGCGGTCGACATAGTCGGACCACTTAGCGAAACTGCTTCATCTAATAAGTACATCGTCACCTTCCAAGACGACCTTACTAAATTCTCTCAAGCCTATGCGGTTAGCTCTACAGAAACAGAAACTGTTGCTGATTGTTTAGTTAAATTCTTTTCTCACTACGGAATACCTAAATGAATCCTCACGGATCAAGGTGTTCAATTCACAAGTCATTTAATGAAACATTTTACAAAACTATTTAAAATAAAACATTTGAAAACAACTGTGTATCACCCACAAACAAATGGAGCATTGGAACGCTCTCATTCTACTTTAAAAGATTACCTTACACATTATATAGATAGCGACCAAACAAATTGGGACGACTATATTCCTTTAGCTATGTTTTCATATAATACAAGTACACATTGTACAACTAAATTTACTCCATATGAACTTGTCTTTGGACATAAACCTATCTTGCCAAGCTCTTTGGAAAACCCAGATTCAAATCCAACATATGAAAGTTACCTTAATCAATTAAAATATAAATTCGCTATTACTCGATCACTTGCCCGTGAAAGAATCGGACATGCTAAAGAAACTTCAAAAAAAATATTACGATAGAAACGTATCAAATAATACTTATAAAATTAATGACTTAGTTTTAATTAAAAATACTAATAAACCTAAATCTTTAAGTAAAAAAACTTACTCCTAATTGGAAAGGACCGTACAAGATTGTACAGGTTCATGATAATCAAAATGTTACTATTAAATTGGAAAATAATTCACTAAAAAGATTCCATGTAAACAGAATTAAGCCATATCGAGCTTTTTCTCATGTTCCAGGTCCTTCAAGACAATTTTAACTTTTTCACAAGACGTCCAACCAATAAACACTGGAAACGGACTCTTCTTTGATCAAATTGGAAAACTGAAAGTATATAATGACGATTGGAAAGTTATTACTTACCTTAATATCAGTACCTTCCCTAGACAATTGCAAATTTTAGATGATAATTATTCTTTAACTAAAAGCACATGTTCAAAATACTTATCATACGTACCTAACGACAATTGCAAAGATCTTTTAAAACCAGTTTTTAACATTATAAAGAAATGTAAAGTTAAACACGAATCAATAACACACCTTGTTTCCAACCAACGTGCAAAACGCGGTTTAATCGATGGTGTTGGAAAAATATTCAAAGCTGTTTTCGGAACTCTAGATTCCGAAGATGCCCAATATTATGATGATGCGATTGAACGCGTCATGTCAGATGATAAAGAAATTTATAATCTCATGAAAGATCAATTACAAGTCACAAAATCAACTCTTACAAATTTCAATATTACCCTTGCTAAACTTAACTATGACGAATATACTATGAATAAAAATATTATAAAAATAAATAATTACTTCAAGGAAGATCACGATAAAATGAACATGCAAGAAATTAAAAACATTCTTACTTCACAAACAAACTCTATTCGAAACAACGGAATACTTTTATGAACAAATTGATTCTTTAATCAATGCTATTTTATTTTCTAAACAAGGAATTTTACATCCAGATATAATTACTCCTCAACAACTCTATTTCGAACTTAGCTCTAATATTAAAAATTTACCAAGCGGAAAAGAATTCCCTTTATCTTTAAAACTTGAAAATATTCATTCTTTAATCGATGTATCAGATTTAATTGCATATTATATCGATGGTAAACTTATCTTCATAACGAAGTTACCTTTAGTCACATCGCAAGAATATAACCTTTTTCATGTAGTACCTCTACCTGTTCCAAACATTGACATCCCAAATACCTTTTCCTTAATTATTCCTAAGCATAAATACTTAGCTATTACAAAGGACAAATCTTTTATGTGTATCTTGATAATTTTAAGAATAATTGTAAAACTATTACTAATGAAAATTTTATATGTAAGGATCTAGATGTGTTATCCACTTTCTCCGATCCAATATGCGAGACGATTTTATTGTCTGCTTATGTTAATGAAATACCAAACGAATGTTTCAGTAGAATCATTAAAGGCAACATACTTTTATGGCAGCCCATTAGAAATAATAAATGGATTTTTACTTATTCTCATCCTTCTAAAATAACTATCGATTGCAAAGATAGAAACAATATCTTTGATATTAAACTATTCCAAACTGGAATATTAACTTTAAATTCAAGTTGTAGAGCCTATGCAGGACTCACACAATTGGTTACTAAAAGTAATATCATTACTGAATATGTTAACCCTGTTTCAACTTTAAATATTGTTGATGACAATTGTTGCAATATGAAAAAATATAATGAAACTCTTAATGAACTTGATCCCATAAATTTAATAAACTTGCAACATGATGACCTAAATTTGGCATCACATAAAATCGATCAATTTAACGATGAATTAAAATCATATAATTCAAAACCTCTTATAGTTAAACATTCATCAATGTTTCAAATTATTATTTGTACATTGTCTACCTTTCTAATTATTTTTTGTAATTTACAAACTATTGAAATGTTGTAGATTCTTTAGAATATTGAATTCTTATTTTCCAAATGATGATGATAATAAATGTTGTGTCAGGATTTATAATCAATGCAATAATCCTAGACGATCCACTACAAGGATCCAACCAACGATGACGTTCAGAAATTTGAATGATCACGAAAATGAAGATGTACCTCTTCAAGTGTTATCTTCTAACGAAAATAATTTAAAATATAATTACAGCAACTAAAGCTTAAAAAATCGTTGCTTTCATTTTATGGGGGGAGATATGTTATATTCCCAGCCCTTGCTATAAATCAAGCGCCATTAACGTCAACCCTTCATAATGTTATAATCCCTGCCATTGGCTTAAATCAAGCGTAAATTCTTTGTGCATTTCGGCGTTTTCAAATAAATGCATTATTTTAGAAAACCAATTAAGTAAACTCATTATCGATTTGTTACGCAAGCCATTGAGCTTAACTCTATGAAATTTCCCACAATCCAGGATACTAGAATACTATATAAACGGGAACAAGCCGTTCCTCTCAGTTCACATTTTAACATCTCGAAGTACAGTCTCCACGCTGTCCTTCTTCACTATTGTCATTGTCTATTTTATATTGTACTTATAAGTTAATTAATCAAATATTATAAGTCTTCTATAAATAAATATATATCGTATAAAATATATAAGTTGTTATTCTACGGAACTTCCACCTTCTACTACTACTACCTCAACACATAACTATCTACAACCATCTGCAGATCTTCAATACATTACATCTGCAGATATATTCAGACACACACACTACTACCCATACGAAGAGATCTTGATCATTACTCGCCGCGCAAGAGTTGAATAATTATTTACTGCGTCCTCAACCGAGGGTCGTAGCACAATGTACAAACTTTGGCGAAAATGCCCTAGTACGAAATTATAACAAGATTCCATCTGACACTACAGCGTTAGGCGATAATGAGCCTTAAAGTCGTTCTCCTTAGAGCGCATTATCGTATGACATTGCTGTGTCAGATGGAACTTTGTTATACCAAGGGGTCGATTTGAAAACCGCCGGTCTCATTAAATAACATTGCTTGGTCACTTGATGCCGAAAAACATAATCGCCGCTTGTTTAGTGAATAAATTATTATTACGACTGACCGCGGGAAACAATTTGGCCGTTGTAATCGCACTGGAAGTGTGTATCATGTATTTAATTTAGAAAAAAATTAGGGGGGGGGGGAGTGGGGAGTGAATACCAATCGTTTGAAGAAATTATAAAAGAAGCTTTAAAATTATTTAATTTTAACGACAACCAACCTTTCGATTCTGGACGGTGATCTCAGGATTGAGTTACAAATAATAATGAACACCGTTTATTATTTTGAACCCGCGACTCTTGCGTTCAAAATCAAGACACTTACCAATCTGCCATGAAAGTCGTCGCTGCCTTATTTTTGTTGTTGTTGAAGTCCCACCTGATGAGTTACAACATACCATCAACAAAACGACCATAGAAGATGAAAAATGAAATATACACCATACTTATGGGAAAATTCGATACACTCCAGACAAATTGAATTTTCTCCGCGAAACTGTCAATTTTCAATATATATTTAAATTATATGAATTTTTACTTTGCTCTTATAAACATGGGAGACGGATTGAACATCTAGAGAATGCGTTAGGATATTGCTTGTGATTATAATTTTTTTTTTTTGTAAAGCATCCCCGACAAACTATAAATACCACCTGGAATTATTAGTAAAATTGGTATTTATTTATTATATTGTAAACGCCCTATTTGTGCTTTTACATATTTTGTTTTAATATTCAGGTTCCAATAATGACGCGGCTGCAAAACGCATCACAGTAGGTACATGGCACGTAGATAGAATAGGAATCACGAAATACAACAACTAAATATTAATGTCTTACAAATTCAGCAATAACATCGTTTAAGTGCAACCATATAATTTGCAACAAAGACGAGTATACAAAATACACAGCACATTCACTAATACTTATACTCTAGACTCAAATAATAATTTATACCATATATTATTTTGAACCCGCGACTCTAACTAACTAACCATCACGCCGTTTCTCCGCAGGGGTAGGCAGAAAAGACGGACCGCCAAACGACTTGATCTTGGCACACACTTCTTGCTTTATTCACATTCATACATTATCTTCTGTTATTCCGATTTCTGACATGGCCCGACTCAAGTATTTGATTCACTCGATCGTGCCATGTCTTCTTCGGGCGTCCCCGGCTTTTTCTTCCATTCACATTCGCGTCATATATTCTTCTTCCACTGCTTTCTTCTTTCGTTCGCTCTACATGCCCAACCCATCTAAGCGTCCCTTTCTTAATCTAACTCACTACGCTTACATCAGCCTTGTATTCTTTACGAATTTCCATATTTTTCACACGTTAGTCTCAGAGATCCCATTTCTACGGCATTCAGTTTACTTTTATCCTTCCTCTGGCAATTCCATGCCTCATTGCCGTACGATCCGCCACTCTTTGGTTCAAAAACTTGAATCTGACCAATCTGCCACGATACCACTACCACAATAACCACTGCCACAATCTGCCACTGGCTCCAATTTATTGTTTAAGTCTCACCGAACGAGTTACAAAATACCATCAACAAAACAGCCATGGAAAGTGTGTGGAAAGTGAAATGTACACCACACGTATGATGTTATTATGTTATTACACAACAAACCGTTTTCCATAATTCCGAACATAGTGATGTACTGGTTTCCAGCACGTAAGGCGGCGACTCTGCCCATTTCTCATTTTACACATTTCGCACTGTGAAACACACCTCTAGGTGCCGTTACGGTTCTGTGGATAGCGTCGTAAAAGCGTCGGTCCCATACGTCCGGGTGGAAAATGTTATTTGCATAATTTTATTGGTTTTATAATGAGAATTTTCTAAACTAGCGGATTTAGATACTGTTTTTATGGTAGCTGTGTGCAGAAAGCATGCTTGCCCCAATTGTATCTTGGCCAATATTACTTTATGTGTTATGACTTATTTTTCTTAATATAAATACAGATATTATGAGCGTTTTTAATGACTGGTTGTGCAACACAAAATAAAGCACATTTTGTATCTAATGGCCGGTATTGTGGTATACTCAAAAATAGTAACAGTCGGATTGGATTGTCAGGGTTCCTATCAAAGAGTAATTTGACGAACGTATTTATCTCTCAGGTCGAGCTTCAAAGCCAACTGAAATACCCGGACCTTAGGGTAGGTAAGAACTAGGGTTCAAAAATATGACGATATGTATGTCGACAGTTAATAATAATAATAATAATTGGATGATTTGTATAGCGCCGTTTTCGTGAAAAATCGCCTCAAGGTCGCTGTACAAATACTATTTGCTAGGGTTTATCTTATTATATACAAAAAGATACAGAAAAACATACTAACTTGCACCTGCTCCTGCAGGTCGCTTCAGATGAACACAGTTTTATTAGAGATGATATTTTTGCTATTTTTACTTTTGGCTAAGTATGCGTAATGGTGTTTATATATTATTTTTATTCTTCGTATGGTGGAGGTCATATTTGGATGCTGAGGTTATTCAGCCAATCGACGGCATCGGGAGTCACTTGGTTCAGTACAGATAAGCCATAGAGAAACTGATGAAGGGGACATTCTTCTAGGATGTGTTCTGTTGTTTGAATATGTCCACATTCACAAAGTTCGGAATTGTTTAGACCCCATATCCTATATCACAGATAAATCTATCCGATATATCGTCGGCTGAGTATTTAATTGTTCCACCAGCACTTCAATGTGTCGATGACGATACATTTTAAGCGAGTTGTGATTTAATTATCACAGTATTATTAATACTTAAAACGTGTTGTTTATTCTTACGTACTTACGCTTCAAGTTTTAATTTTTACAATTTAAATCACTTTTGTCTGGCAATTTCCTTAATTCGTTTAATTTAATAACTTTATTATCCGACAAATAACTCACTGATAATGTTTAAAGTCAATACTTACTATAATTTGTTAAAACTATGCAAATATCCATACTTTAAAAGAATGTAATTCGCTGACAACTGTCATCCGAGACAACCGGAACCGCAGCTAACCAAAAAGTTATTAAGCCCAAGGATGAGAATAATGCCTTGTCCTTAAAAATAACCCGAATCAATTATTCGTTGGCTTTTGAATTCCTTATTTTTTTTATTGATCACAATTTAAAGTGGACTGACCAAATTATTTAGTTAAATAAGTAAATTTAAAAAATTAGTAACTTTTTTAAAATTGAGGATTGTTCTCAGTACAAAAGGTTTTTATTAAGATCTACATGGCTCCTCTGATAATCACTATTAAAATATGGTAATATCGGATGGGGCAGTGCTAATGATAATATTCTTAATTTACTCATTAGAACACAAAAAGCCATCACGAAAATTATACTTCAAGTCCACTGACGAAATCTTCAACAAACTTAACATTGTGTCAATAAAACAATACTACTTTACATTCATAAATTCAATAAACAAGAAATAACAACAATCACACATATTAGAAACACTAGATCTCAGAGTCAAAAACACATACAACAAGGAACCACAAACACAGCATTTGGACAAAAAAACATTTTATGGTATGGTGCTAAACTCTAAAACAAAATCACAACAATAATAAATTTAAAAGTCAAATAAAACACTGGATACGTTACATAGGGAGATCTGAAATAGAAAATATATTAACACCAAATAACACCCCACCTCACAATTAATTATTTTTTCGCCAAGCACATCAATTTAATATAATGTAATTCAATATTTTATAAATGAAATCCTCAGCACGGGAAATCCCAGTGATGTACATTATTATTATTAGTATTATTATTAAAACAGGCAATTTGTATTTTCTAATGAATATGTTATTTTTAAGTAAAATAATTATTTATAGTTAAGTCAGTTAAGTTGAATCCTCCGCATTGTTAACCCCCGCATCGTGTACTCGTTTTCCCCGCCAGTTAGGGGCGATGTTTTATCACGGGGTGAACATTTTCCGGACAAAACTTGAAGTTGTAGCCTCTGGCGTGGACAATATGGACTTACGAGTACATACATCCTACATACCAGTGGCGTGCAAAGGCTGCGTGTAATTTTTTAAGTCGGGTTTCGAATTACGAATTGAATATTTGGAAATTTTGATTTTTTTAAAATCTTTATGTAATTTAAATTTAATAATGTTTTTATAAAGTTCTGCGAGTATTTTTAGTTTTTATTATTGTGACAGATGTTTCGGCGTTCAAGACCATTTTTAAACTGCGGTTAATCCACATTGTGTCGACTTATTTATATGGTATGATTTTATTTACTCCCCCCCATTCTAATTTGGACCGGTTTTTAAAAATAATGATTTATTATCCGTAAAACCGATATAGTTAGAAAATTATTAAAATGATCTGTTCTGTGAGGTTTTTACATTTATAATTATGTTTCCCCGTATTTAAATGATAATGTTTTCTTAATTGCTTTATTTAAATGTTTTATTGTTTCGATAATGTCAACATACCGACAAGCGGTGAATATGTAATTTTCCTTACTTTATTATGTATGGCAGTGAGGCATGGAATTGGCAGAGGAAGGATCAAAGTAAACTGAATGCCGTAGAAATGGGATCTCTGAGACGAATGTGTGTTAAAACCATGTATGATCGTGTGAAAAATATGGAGATTCGTAAAGAATGCAAGGCTGATGTAAGCGTAATGAGTAAGATTAAGAAAGGGACCCTTAGATGGTTTAGGCATGTAGAGCGAATGAACGAAGAAAGGAGTGTAAGAAGAATGTATGACGCAAATGTGAATGGAAGAAGAAGCCGGGGACGCCCGAGGAAGACATGGCACGATCAAGTGAATCAAAGAGTCGGGCCATGTCAGAAGTCGGAATAACAGAAGGGAATGTATGGGGCGTTGTATGAATCTGAATGAAGCAAGAAGTGTATGCCAAGATCGAGTTGTTTGGCAGTCCGTCCTCTCTGCCCACCCCTGCGGGGAAACGGCGTGATGGGTAGTTAGTTATTTATTAATTAATGTTATATTAGGAACATTCGTTCGTTTATTAATTTCTAATTGTTCGAGTAAATTTAATCTTTCTATATGCAATGGTTTAAGCTCGTTGTTATCAGCGGGACGTGATTATTCACTAAGAAATTGTCTGCGAATAGTGAAGAAGTTCCACTGATTCTTGTGGTCAACTGAATAGACGTGCCTACTAGAGTCTAGACTAGCTGAACCCCCTCGTAAGAATCCTGCTGAGTTTGGAGACAAGCTTTCAATGTTCTGGGCCCACGTTCTTCGAATGCCTTCCATTTGGTTTGAGGTCAGAAAGCTATTATAAACGTATAAAAATATATCTATTTAAAAGGGACTACAAACTTTAACGATATGCAAAAGCGTCCTTGCAGTGATTTTTGTTACTAAGCGGCGAACAAGAAAAACATATTTATATATAAGTTCCTTATCAAATTCATGGGAAAAGGACATTTCGATCAGACATTTTTCTTTTTTTTTTTTTTTTTTTCATAAGAAGCAATCTCTCTTTGTTTTATTTGAAAGATATTTTTTTATTTATTTTCATGGTTTAAGGTAGGCTTTTCTTAGGATAGACACAGCTTTTCAGTTTTTATATACTGCACGCCACTGATACACACCATCTCATACATAATAATATAATATATGTCGGTTCCACGTTTAACGATAACGCTCCGGGTAAGGTCACATTTCATTTGCTGGAGCCTTCCGAAAACGGATGTTCTTCGGTATCTGGTCGTTGTGAGGACTTTAGAATTACCACGACGAGGCTCTGTATGGAACGCTCATTTCATGTTACCCTAGGTGCGCTTTAAATATTTATTTTTATACAGTGTAAAGTGTTTATGTAGGTACTGATTAACTAATAATACGTGCTATTTTTATGGCAAAGAAATTGCCGCTAACGACATTGTTGTAATGTGGAAGGAGTATAAATTATTCGTTAAAATTGCTATGAATGTATTGTATTTCCTAGCAAAAACTCTCAAGCAGTCACAATAATCAAACATTTTGTGTAATTTCGTAGGTAGGAATTGCGCTCTTCTGCCCCTGTATACCGATCATGCCCGATACTAAAAAAGCCGTGGCGTCGAAAGGTTCGACCATCTGGACGTCCATTCCTAAAGTCTAGCCTACCAACTTTAGGAAAGGACGACCGGATGATCGAACCTTTCAACGCCATGGTTTTTTTTAGTATTGGGCCAGTCGCTCGTCTGGAAGCCACTTTAGCTGTAGTGTGAAATGCGTATTGATCAAAAATGATCAAAATGCAATGCTTGAAAATAATTTTAAAGCTGAGTTTACTGTCGGACATTTAAAAGTAGACAAAAATTAAGGGCGCTGCGATCGTTTTAAATGGTAATACAAAGAAGGCAATTTTTTTAAATTTATTTATTGGTAACGAAATTGAATACATTTTAATTCAAATTATACCTTCTCTTTTATACAATGCGCTTGAGTAGAGAAACGAATTGTATATTTTGCGATTACATGTTTACATAATAATGTTTCTTGAACGTGTTACAAGAAAATTATGCCTGAGATATGTGAAGTGAGGACTTGCAAAGTGGTGGCCACACTTTTTATTGTTCTTTCACCGTGGATAGTGTGTTATACATATTATGCATGAGTTTAACAACCTGATAAAAAGAAATGACATTTAAAATGTTATGTAATAGACAATTTAATCTTATGATTACATACATTCTTACGTACTTCTTGTTCCCCTTGTCCTACTCGGGTCGGGGACCCATCGCATCGACGAGGCACCTAAAGGCGTCCCTGTCCTGTGCCGCGTCAATGGCATTTGTCCATATTAGGTCCAGCCTCTGGGACTCTGTTGCTTCACCCACCTTTGTTTGCCCTCTGGAATAGTACTCCGAATTTTCTGGGATTCTTAATACGTATTAATTGTTTTTGCGTTATATTCGTAGAACTCCATTTAATTTTTTTCTAAATTTCATGTAAATCAAATTTAATAATGTTATTTTTAAGTTTTGCAAATGGCCTTGAATTCCGAAACAGCTGTCACAATAATAAAAACTAAAAAATACTTGCAGAACTTAATAATAACATTATCAAATTTGATTTACATAATTTAAAAAAAAATCTTAAAACGTTCCCTAGCCACGTCAGTTGCGACTTTTCTACGAAGAGTAGCAGTGGTTCGATGTTTAGCTCCTCCCGTATCATCGATTTTCTTATTCGATCCCATTTTAAGACTCCTTCAACTCCTCTCAAAAATCTCATTTCAGCAGCCTGTGACTAGGGACGTATTCTCTCATTCAACATCCAGATCTGGTGACCACACATAAGCGTGGGATGATCCGCTGATTTGTACACTGCCAACTTTGTCTCGATACTAGCTCGGCTTTCCTCATCACCGAGCTGTAAAGGCGACTCAGCACACCGCTTGCCTCAGGTCGATCTCAAATTATGATAATTTTTTTTCTAAAATAAATGAATTAAAAATTACTTTGTAATCACCACTTTATTAATACACACATATCAACACCTTTCGAAAGCGTTGCTTTCATCATCAGAAATATATAGAATACTTTCAAATAAAATTGAAGAGAGAGTAAAAAATATTGTTTGAAAGAGACAGTACGAAAACAGTGTGCAATATAGTTGTGAATGATGAATACTTGGAGCAGATCGATGAGTTTGTGTATTTGGGAAGTATGTTTACGAAACATGAAAAGACTGATAGATATTGAAAGAAGGGTGAATGCAGGAAACGCCATTAACGAAGAACTGAACGCGGTTCTCGCAAACAAAAAGTTGTCCAAAGAAGCAAAACTAGCATTCCACAATGGAGTGCTGATACCAACCCCGTTGTATGGCAGTGAGGCATGGAACTGGCAGAGGAAGGATGAAAGTAGACTGAATACTGTAGAAATGAGATCTCTGAGGCGAATGTGTGATAAAACCATGTATGATTGTGTGAAAAATGTTGAGTTTCGTAAAGAATGCGAGGCTGATGTATGCGTAATGAGCAAGATTACGAAAGGGACGCTTACATGGTTCGGGCATGTAGAACGAATGAAAGAAGAAAGCAGTGTAAGGAGAATATATGACGCGAATGTGAATGGAAGAGGAAGATGGGGACCCCCGAGGAAGACATGACACGATCAAGTCAATCAAATACTTGAGTCGGGGCATCTCAGAAATCGGAATAACAGAAAATAATCTATGAAACAATGTATGTATGAATGTGAATGAAGGAAATAGTGTATGCCAAGATTAAGTTGTTTGGCGGTCCGTCCTCTCTGCCTACCCCTGCGGGGAAACGGCGTGTTGGTTAGTTAGTTAGTCTAAAAAATAATAATTTCAAGTATAGACAAATCATAAACATATAACACAATAATGTAAGAATAGACATATTATAAACATAAATTGATTAAATTAGGTAAGTAATTAATCAAAAATGTTAATAAAAAGTTATTGAAAAACATTGACAAACAAATTTGTATTATAAATCATTTTTCTTATTAATATTAATATGACGGAAATTTTTTTTTGGTATAACCGTTGTTTATTGCAATCTGTTCAATTATAATTAATTCTTTGTTAAAATTACTTTTTGATAAAGGTTCATTGAGTAATCTACTAAGCATGGAATGAAAAGCAGATAATTTGATTGATTAGAACGATGATTAGAAGTATTTATGTGATCACGATGTCTGTATCTTTATATTTTTATTCTATTCATGTTAATCACGACTTTGTATTATCATAATCTTTAGCGACCAATCATCGGAAACATTTATACAGCTACAAAACGCTTCATGGAACCAATATTAACTTGTTAAATACTCACCGCAAACACCCAATTAAATTGTGGGTGGCAAACAGCCGACTATATCCACCATCCGCTTGCAACCTTCGACGCCAAACAGTTTCCATACAATTATACGACTCGAACCTCGCCTTATCACATCCGATCTCACCCAACCTCAAATAAATACATGGAAGGAGCCTAGCCTCGAGGTTTTTTTTATTCAATTTGATTCCTTTTCGGCTTCTATTTCTTTTTTTTGTGTCTGCATAATATTCTCATCTAAACCTTAAGATTATAAAACTGTAATTGGATGCGGAACACCTTTGAAACAATGTTAGTAGTTAGTCGTCAAATCTGCAGCAGTTTATAACAGGCAAAATCATTTTAATATTTAATTATTATTACTTTTCATCCAATATTCAAGTTGACTATTTTGTCTTTGCATAAAGTACACTCTAACAATATAGAACGGGGTCAGAACAAATTTCTTCGGTATTTAAATTTTATTTTGTTTTTAAGTTTTAATTTACCACGTACTTTTGCTATTTTTGGATTAATAAATTCGCTACCGGTTTCGACACAACCGTGTCATTGACGAGCGTTCTTAAAACTAACTTAAAAATTAGACAAGTACAGAAATTAGGTTTTAAGAACGCTCGTCAATGGCACGGTTGTGTCGAAACCGGTAGCGAATTTATTAATCCAAAAATAGCAAAAGTACGTGGTAAATTAAAACTTCCAAACAAAATGTCTAGAAATTGCTATACAGTGAATGCCGAAAAAATACAAGAAATATAAATTTTAAAGTCAAAATTACAATTGAAAACATTAATTATGTACTCGTAAGTTTGATGAATCGATTGCATCTGCACCAGATTAACACTTTAAATTATAAGGTTTTTGCTTGAGAAGATATGATTTTGCACGCACGGGACACAATAATAAAAAACACTGCACATTGCATGATATTGCAGTTACTCATTAAATCCTATTTGTCATTGATATTATATTTATTAGAAGGTTATTACTATAACTTAACTACTATAGAGATAATCAATCCTCGCAAACCATTTGTATTATTCATTAGAAATATAACAGCGAAAGTGTTTTCATCTAGTCTGTGTAAATAATCATCGTCAAATTTTTCTCTACTTAAATCCATCAATCCCGAGTTTAAGATTTACAACCATGGGCAGATCGTGGACTTCCTGGCTCAGACAATATTAGTGAATTGATTGGTTAGTAGTCGAGTGGACCAATGCAATGGCTTTCCCACCCGGGCTTCGAGGGTTCAATCCTCTGCTAGAAAAATTACAAGCAACAAGCAACATTTTACCACCGTGATGATGGAATTAAGAGAATTTTTTTTAATTTTATTTTGGCGCACATTGAGCTCTTACTTAGATAGGATGTACAAAATAATCATAAAGAACATGATGAGTCTTCAATTTTGGAATAACTTATTGAAGCTTATAAACTTCATTGTAATGTATTTTTAATCATTGAGGATAATATTATCAACTTTAAAAATGAAATATGAAACCGAAAAGACACAGAAGAAAAAGGTAACGGTAGTAGCTGAGACTCAAACCCATGACCTCACGGTCTATCCTGGACCTTGCGCTCTAATCCATTGGGCTACAGCTATCCCAGTTCGTCGTCATTTTTATCGGTATCATACTTTGATTTTTAACAACCGCCATTCAGAATCAAAACGTTTCTTGAAATATCTTTAACCATGTTTGGTGAACAGATCTGAATAGCCTTGTAATTCCCCACCTTATTCTTTCCAATCTCCTTCCCCTCCCTTCATCCACACCATAGTTACACTGGCTTCAAGCAGTTGGAACTTTGTGCGGTATTCACACTTTTAAAAGATACCATCACCGTCCATTCCATAGTTATTTAATCTCCAGAAACCCTTTTGCACACACAGGAAATTCCAATGCCCCGATTGTTTGGCCCGCGGCGGTTCCCAAACACTCAAATTTAATGCGAAACTGGACCGAGTGGGATGGTGCTATGATGTGGTCGTATTTTTGTTTTGCCCCTCCTGTATGTGTTGTATTTTATTTCGCGAGGAGCCAACCATGTCCCATCACATTCCGAGGCGATTCTCAGAATTAAAACATGGTGCCCTCGACTGGTCGCTAGTCAATTCTGTCTTATTTCGACTTGGATCCTATTCTACCGATTATTGTGTAGATCGTTTTCATTGTTTTTTTTGTGTGTCGGGTCCTTTTGAATTGATTCGGATGTTTGTTTTTTTTCTGAATTTTACTGACTGACTTGTAACGTATAACGTTTGTAATGCTCGTAACGTAACTTGTTACATTACAGCACTTTATTTAACCACCGTGACTATTTTAACAATTTCTTTACGTGAATACTGCACTAGAGTCCCAATTACTTGCCCCGAGATGGGTCGACTATGTTGACAAATTGTTCATTTCAAGTGCTTCGGGAATAAGAAATTTTCTAAATATTAATTCTAGCATATTGAATAACCATGTAAATTTCTCATACAGTCCTCTTTTGGATATTTTCCAGTATTTTGCTTTGTTCGCCTCCCACTCCAACACCTATATTCATGTATTTCTGTCATTATTTTGTATCTTTGTTTAGTTTTAGTATATTCCTGACGAAGGAAGGGTACTTCCGATACCGGCCGATTATTATATTAAATTGAAGTGGTTCAAAACAAATGTTTGCGTTTATATTAAAATCAGATTACGTTAAATATATTTGTGCACGCCAGGTTTCGAACCCACGACCACCGGAACTGTAATAATTGTAACTGCTGAGCCACGGAGGTCGTCCATAATTTCTTCGTGTGAATTTCGAACGCGTATTATTTGAGCGTTATATTGCTTTTTTTAAAGATTATTTTAATTTGATAAAGCGAAGCCTTGACGGCTTAAAAGAAAACAGACAAAACTAACTGACACGAATCAAAACATTTCAAAAGGCGGATTTCCAAGTGGCGTGGATGTTAATCGTTCGCAAATTATCGTTATAAAATATACGGTAGGAGATGGCGATTACGGTAATTATACTAATTATAAATGCAGTTTGCAAAACTAGCCAGTGGCACGTTGCGAAATTTCTTGCAAGGTAGACATCAGATGTAGCGATGGGTCATGACTCATTCTGATAAGAGCGGGAGTCACGGTACCAGCTTTACATTTTAGTACGACTCAAAGTACCACTCAATTGAACGGCGGCTCATTTAAGAGCCGGCACATATTAAAACCCTACTCTCAGTTCATGAGCTCATACCCAGTTCATACGACTCCCAGCTCCTACGGCTCCCGGCGTATAGGTGTAGGTACAAAACGTCTAGATGCCAGACTGTCAGGCGCCGTTCACGTACTTAACTGTTCAGTGCCTACTCACGTGTAAATGCGGTAATTATTCTTATCTCTATATACGAATGTGTGAACTCTTGATAATATCTGCTTTATGATGGAGTCATGGCACCAAATAATATTTGCCAGGCTCAAGGTCGTGGGCTTAATTTAGCCTTGTAGAAATTATACATGTATACAATGATTCTTTATAAACAAACGAACTTATTTCAAGATGCGGCATTGTAGAAATGCATAAGAATATTATCAAACATCTGAGATATGTTGATGTTTTTAGATAAATAAACAATATTTTTTAAGT